>JACBOY010000140.1:0-25648 GCA_014706135.1 Phytophthora tubulina | reverse complement strand
CTTGTAATGCCAAATGATGGGTTTTGTGTTGTGGTACACACAACGAACTGTCGATGTGGTCCACTCCGCAAAAGGACGCAATGACTTCGAATACATGTAGTTAACTGGAGCTGTCCTCGCCCGTCCCACCGCATTGACGAGCAGTGCAAAGGATATAGACAGATGAAGGCAGGGAACACTGGAGCTGCACGCATAAGTGCATGCTGTTACAGCTGTCACTTCTAGCGAGCGTTGAGCAGCCAACCTAACGTGACGTGGGCTGGCATCCAAAGGGATGTTTGTCTTCCTTGTGATGGTTGTTATGGAAATGCTGGCCGTTACCGTGGCTCAGGCCGTGATCGTGGCCATGGTCGTGGCCATGGTCGTGGCCATGGTTATGGACATGGTTGTGGTATGGTGGTGCACCTAGTGGTGAAGATAAGGTGGTCGTGACGGCCACGATATTCGCGACGATCGCTATGGCCATACATGAACGTACGAACAGGATATACCAACATGGCAAGAGGAGACGAGAAGTGGCTGGTGCAGGTGAAGATGGTTGGTGAACGTGGTGAAGATGGTTGGCGTAGGTGGTGGAATGAAGGTGGTCGTGCCGATAAGAAGACGGCCGGTGATGTTGGCGTCGTTCGCTATGGACACATGAATGCACGAACAGTATCAACACACAAGGCAAGTGGAGACGAGAAACGCCTAACAGAACGAGTGGAACGAAGTAGACGCGGCTGGTGGCAAGTGCCGTCCGAGCAAAGTGTTATTGATTGTAGAGGTTAAGTGGTGTGGTCAATAGCCGCACGGTTGCAGCCGCGGTTGCAGCGAGACAACGGGATTCTACGGAAAAGTGCCAGCTTGCCGCGTTGGTGTGAGCTGGTTCGGTGGTGTGTGTCTACCATCCCCATCCGCCGCCAATGCCGCCCCATCCGCCGATGCCACCCCAACCGCAGCCACCCCAGCCGCCGCAGCCTCCCCAGCCACCCGGGCCTCCCCATCGAAGCCGCGACCGAACCATTCCTGCTTCTTGTTGGCGTCCTTGGCGTCCTTGGCGTTAGCGTCGGCGTTGGCGACCTCTTTGGCGGCAGTAGGTCCGCGGCAGCAAGAGCAGTGGGTTGTTGCGCGTTGTGCTCGGCGGCGCCAGCGGCAGGCGCGGCAGCGTCGGGTGTGGCAGGTTCAGGCGCGGCGAGAGCCCTGAGACCCGGCTGGTAGTCGTTGGCGGATGCGACAGCCGCTACGGTGACGAGCGTGGTGACGGCGAGCGCAGTGAACTTCATGGCGGTCCGTGTAGTGATGGTGTGGGTCGGTACTGGCTTGGTCGCGCTTTGAAGAAGGCAAGTTGGTTTGTGAGCTGAGCGTCGATGAAGACGGCGCTGGTGGTCTGCTTGTGTCACGTACGGTGGTGGACCTGGAGCGTATCGAGTAGCGGAGAAAAGTCTGCGGTCTCGCTTGTCGCGCGCGGTCGTGCTGAGGTTGGCGTGGTGTCGGACTATTTGGTCGGCGCTTTGTGCGGAAGAAGGCAAGTTGGTTTGTGAGCTGGTTCGGTGGTGTGTCTACCATCCCCATCCGCCGCCAATGCCGCCCCATCCGCCGATGCCACCCCAGCCACCGCAGCCACCCCAGCCGCGGAGCCAACGGGCCTCCCCATCGAAGCCGCGCGCATTCCTGCTTCTTGTTGGCGTCCTTGGCGTCCTTGGCGTTAGCGTCGGCGTTGGTCGCGCAGTAGGGTGCGGCAGCAAGAGCAGTGGGTTGTTGCGCGTTGTGCTCGGCGGCGCCAGCGGCAGGCGCGGCAGGTCGGGTGTGGCAGGTTCAGGGCGGCGAGACCTGGAGCCGGCGTAGTCGTTGGCGGATGCGACGGCCGCTACGGTGACGAGCGTGGTGACGGCGAGCGCAGTGAACTTCATGGCGGTCCGTGTAGTGATGGTGTGGGTCGGTACTGGCTTGGTCGCGCTTTGTGCGGAAGAAGGCAAGTTGGTTTGTGAGCTGAGCGTCGATGAAGACGGCGCTGGTGGTCTGCTTGTGTCACGTACGGTGGTGGACCTGGAGCGTATCGAGTAGCGGAGAAAAGTCTGCGGTCTCGCTTGTCGCGCGCGGTCGTAGCTGAGGTTTGGCGTGATGTGGGTCGGTACTGGCTTGGTCGCGCTTTGTGCGGAAGAAGGCAAGTTGGTTTGTGAGCTGAGTGTCGACGAGGACGACGCTGGTGGTCTGCTTGTGTCACGTACGGTGGTGGACCTGGAGCGTATCGAGTAGCGGAGAAAAGTCTGCGGTCTCGCTTGTCGCGCGCGGTCGTAGCTGAGGTTTGGCGTGATGCTGATGGATGTCTTTTTCGTTTTGGTCGATCGACTATTGCTAGACGTCGGCTACGCGCGCTGCATGCTGTCACGCGTGGAAGCGCGAAGTAGCCAAAGGGAGGTTTGCTCTTCATTGTTGAGGGATGTGTTGTACTTCGGTGCCGTGGCCATGGCCGTGACCATGGTCGTGGTCGTGGTTACGACTAAATGGTGCAGGTGAAGATGGTTGGTGAACGTGGTGAAGATGGTTGGCGTAGGTGGTGGAATGAAGGTGGTCGTGCCGATAAGAAGACGGCCGGTGATGTTGGCGTCGTTCGCTATGGACACACATGAATGCACGAACAGTATCAACACACAAGGCAAGTGGAGACGAGAAACGCCTAACAGAACGAGTGGAACGAAGTAGACGCGGCTGGTGGCAAGTGCCGTCCGAGCAAAGTGTTATTGATTGTAGAGGTTAAGTGGTGTGGTCAATAGCCGCACGGTTGCAGCCGCACGGTTGCAGCGAGACAACGGGATTCTACGGAAAAGTGCCAGCTTGCCGCGTTGGTGTGAGCTGGTTCGGTGGTGTGTGTCTACCATCCCCATCCGCCGCCAATGCCGCCCCATCCGCCGATGCCACCCCAGCCACCGCAGCCACCCCAGCCGCCGCAGCCTCCCCAGCCACCCCACGGGCCTCCCCATCCGAAGCCGCGACCGAACCATTCCTGCTTCTTGTTGGCGTCCTTGGCGTCCTTGGCGTTAGCGTCGGCGTTGGCGACCTCTTTGGCGGCAGTAGGGTCCGCGGCAGCAAGAGCAGTGGGTTGTTGCGCGTTGTGCTCGGCGGCGCCAGCGGCAGGCGCGGCAGCGTCGGGTGTGGCAGGTTCAGGCGCGGCGAGAGCCCTGAGAGCCGGCTGGTAGTCGTTGGCGGATGCGACGGCCGCTACGGTGACGAGCGTGGTGACGGCGAGCGCAGTGAACTTCATGGCGGTCCGTGTAGTGATGGTGTGGGTCGGTACTGGCTTGGTCGCGCTTTGTGCGGAAGAAGGCAAGTTGGTTTGTGAGCTGAGCGTCGATGAAGACGGCGCTGGTGGTCTGCTTGTGTCACGTACGGTGGTGGACCTGGAGCGTATCGAGTAGCGGAGAAAAGTCTGCGGTCTCGCTTGTCGCGCGCGGTCGTAGCTGAGGTTTGGCGTGATGCTGATGGATGTCTTTTTCGTTTTGGTCGATCGACTATTGCTAGACGTCGGCTACGCGCGCTGCATGCTGTCACGCGTGGAAGCGCGAAGTAGCCAAAGGGAGGTTTGCTCTTCATTGTTGAGGGATGTGTTGTACTTCGGTGCCGTGGCCATGGCCGTGACCATGGTCGTGGTCGTGGTTACGACTAAATGGTGCAGGTGAAGATGGTTGGTGAACGTGGTGAAGATGGTTGGCGTAGGTGGTGGAATGAAGGTGGTCGTGCCGATAAGAAGACGGCCGGTGATGTTGGCGTCGTTCGCTATGGACACACATGAATGCACGAACAGTATCAACACACAAGGCAAGTGGAGACGAGAAACGCCTAACAGAACGAGTGGAACGAAGTAGACGCGGCTGGTGGCAAGTGCCGTCCGAGCAAAGTGTTATTGATTGTAGAGGTTAAGTGGTGTGGTCAATAGCCGCACGGTTGCAGCCGCACGGTTGCAGCGAGACAACGGGATTCTACGGAAAAGTGCCAGCTTGCCGCGTTGGTGTGAGCTGGTTCGGTGGTGTGTGTCTACCATCCCCATCCGCCGCCAATGCCGCCCCATCCGCCGATGCCACCCCAGCCACCGCAGCCACCCCAGCCGCCGCAGCCTCCCCAGCCACCCCACGGGCCTCCCCATCCGAAGCCGCGACCGAACCATTCCTGCTTCTTGTTGGCGTCCTTGGCGTCCTTGGCGTTAGCGTCGGCGTTGGCGACCTCTTTGGCGGCAGTAGGGTCCGCGGCAGCAAGAGCAGTGGGTTGTTGCGCGTTGTGCTCGGCGGCGCCAGCGGCAGGCGCGGCAGCGTCGGGTGTGGCAGGTTCAGGCGCGGCGAGAGCCCTGAGAGCCGGCTGGTAGTCGTTGGCGGATGCGACGGCCGCTACGGTGACGAGCGTGGTGACGGCGAGCGCAGTGAACTTCATGGCGGTCCGTGTAGTGATGGTGTGGGTCGGTACTGGCTTGGTCGCGCTTTGTGCGGAAGAAGGCAAGTTGGTTTGTGAGCTGAGCGTCGATGAAGACGGCGCTGGTGGTCTGCTTGTGTCACGTACGGTGGTGGACCTGGAGCGTATCGAGTAGCGGAGAAAAGTCTGCGGTCTCGCTTGTCGCGCGCGGTCGTAGCTGAGGTTTGGCGTGATGTGGGTCGGTACTGGCTTGGTCGCGCTTTGTGCGGAAGAAGGCAAGTTGGTTTGTGAGCTGAGTGTCGACGAGGACGACGCTGGTGGTCTGCTTGTGTCACGTACGGTGGTGGACCTGGAGCGTATCGAGTAGCGGAGAAAAGTCTGCGGTCTCGCTTGTCGCGCGCGGTCGTAGCTGAGGTTTGGCGTGATGCTGATGGATGTCTTTTTCGTTTTGGTCGATCGACTATTGCTAGACGTCGGCTACGCGCGCTGCATGCTGTCACGCGTGGAAGCGCGAAGTAGCCAAAGGGAGGTTTGCTCTTCATTGTTGAGGGATGTGTTGTACTTCGGTGCCGTGGCCATGGCCGTGACCATGGTCGTGGTCGTGGTTACGACTAAATGGTGCAGGTGAAGATGGTTGGTGAACGTGGTGAAGATGGTTGGCGTAGGTGGTGGAATGAAGGTGGTCGTGCCGATAAGAAGACGGCCGGTGATGTTGGCGTCGTTCGCTATGGACACACATGAATGCACGAACAGTATCAACACACAAGGCAAGTGGAGACGAGAAACGCCTAACAGAACGAGTGGAACGAAGTAGACGCGGCTGGTGGCAAGTGCCGTCCGAGCAAAGTGTTATTGATTGTAGAGGTTAAGTGGTGTGGTCAATAGCCGCACGGTTGCAGCCGCACGGTTGCAGCGAGACAACGGGATTCTACGGAAAAGTGCCAGCTTGCCGCGTTGGTGTGAGCTGGTTCGGTGGTGTGTGTCTACCATCCCCATCCGCCGCCAATGCCGCCCCATCCGCCGATGCCACCCCAGCCACCGCAGCCACCCCAGCCGCCGCAGCCTCCCCAGCCACCCCACGGGCCTCCCCATCCGAAGCCGCGACCGAACCATTCCTGCTTCTTGTTGGCGTCCTTGGCGTCCTTGGCGTTAGCGTCGGCGTTGGCGACCTCTTTGGCGGCAGTAGGGTCCGCGGCAGCAAGAGCAGTGGGTTGTTGCGCGTTGTGCTCGGCGGCGCCAGCGTCGGGTGTGGCAGGTTCAGGCGCGGCGAGAGCCCTGAGAGCCGGCTGGTAGTCGTTGGCGGATGCGACGGCCGCTACGGTGACGAGCGTGGTGACGGCGAGCGCAGTGAACTTCATGGCGGTCCGTGTAGTGATGGTGTGGGTCGGTACTGGCTTGGTCGCGCTTTGTGCGGAAGAAGGCAAGTTGGTTTGTGAGCTGAGCGTCGATGAAGACGGCGCTGGTGGTCTGCTTGTGTCACGTACGGTGGTGGACCTGGAGCGTATCGAGTAGCGGAGAAAAGTCTGCGGTCTCGCTTGTCGCGCGCGGTCGTAGCTGAGGTTTGGCGTGATGTGGGTCGGTACTGGCTTGGTCGCGCTTTGTGCGGAAGAAGGCAAGTTGGTTTGTGAGCTGAGTGTCGACGAGGACGACGCTGGTGGTCTGCTTGTGTCACGTACGGTGGTGGACCTGGAGCGTATCGAGTAGCGGAGAAAAGTCTGCGGTCTCGCTTGTCGCGCGCGGTCGTAGCTGAGGTTTGGCGTGATGCTGATGGATGTCTTTTTCGTTTTGGTCGATCGACTATTGCTAGACGTCGGCTACGCGCGCTGCATGCTGTCACGCGTGGAAGCGCGAAGTAGCCAAAGGGAGGTTTGCTCTTCATTGTTGAGGGATGTGTTGTACTTCGGTGCCGTGGCCATGGCCGTGACCATGGTCGTGGTCGTGGTTACGACTAAATGGTGCAGGTGAAGATGGTTGGTGAACGTGGTGAAGATGGTTGGCGTAGGTGGTGGAATGAAGGTGGTCGTGCCGATAAGAAGACGGCCGGTGATGTTGGCGTCGTTCGCTATGGACACACATGAATGCACGAACAGTATCAACACACAAGGCAAGTGGAGACGAGAAACGCCTAACAGAACGAGTGGAACGAAGTAGACGCGGCTGGTGGCAAGTGCCGTCCGAGCAAAGTGTTATTGATTGTAGAGGTTAAGTGGTGTGGTCAATAGCCGCACGGTTGCAGCCGCACGGTTGCAGCGAGACAACGGGATTCTACGGAAAAGTGCCAGCTTGCCGCGTTGGTGTGAGCTGGTTCGGTGGTGTGTGTCTACCATCCCCATCCGCCGCCAATGCCGCCCCATCCGCCGATGCCACCCCAGCCACCGCAGCCACCCCAGCCGCCGCAGCCTCCCCAGCCACCCCACGGGCCTCCCCATCCGAAGCCGCGACCGAACCATTCCTGCTTCTTGTTGGCGTCCTTGGCGTCCTTGGCGTTAGCGTCGGCGTTGGCGACCTCTTTGGCGGCAGTAGGGTCCGCGGCAGCAAGAGCAGTGGGTTGTTGCGCGTTGTGCTCGGCGGCGCCAGCGGCAGGCGCGGCAGCGTCGGGTGTGGCAGGTTCAGGCGCGGCGAGAGCCCTGAGAGCCGGCTGGTAGTCGTTGGCGGATGCGACGGCCGCTACGGTGACGAGCGTGGTGACGGCGAGCGCAGTGAACTTCATGGCGGTCCGTGTAGTGATGGTGTGGGTCGGTACTGGCTTGGTCGCGCTTTGTGCGGAAGAAGGCAAGTTGGTTTGTGAGCTGAGCGTCGATGAAGACGGCGCTGGTGGTCTGCTTGTGTCACGTACGGTGGTGGACCTGGAGCGTATCGAGTAGCGGAGAAAAGTCTGCGGTCTCGCTTGTCGCGCGCGGTCGTAGCTGAGGTTTGGCGTGATGTGGGTCGGTACTGGCTTGGTCGCGCTTTGTGCGGAAGAAGGCAAGTTGGTTTGTGAGCTGAGTGTCGACGAGGACGACGCTGGTGGTCTGCTTGTGTCACGTACGGTGGTGGACCTGGAGCGTATCGAGTAGCGGAGAAAAGTCTGCGGTCTCGCTTGTCGCGCGCGGTCGTAGCTGAGGTTTGGCGTGATGCTGATGGATGTCTTTTTCGTTTTGGTCGATCGACTATTGCTAGACGTCGGCTACGCGCGCTGCATGCTGTCACGCGTGGAAGCGCGAAGTAGCCAAAGGGAGGTTTGCTCTTCATTGTTGAGGGATGTGTTGTACTTCGGTGCCGTGGCCATGGCCGTGACCATGGTCGTGGTCGTGGTTACGACTAAATGGTGCAGGTGAAGATGGTTGGTGAACGTGGTGAAGATGGTTGGCGTAGGTGGTGGAATGAAGGTGGTCGTGCCGATAAGAAGACGGCCGGTGATGTTGGCGTCGTTCGCTATGGACACACATGAATGCACGAACAGTATCAACACACAAGGCAAGTGGAGACGAGAAACGCCTAACAGAACGAGTGGAACGAAGTAGACGCGGCTGGTGGCAAGTGCCGTCCGAGCAAAGTGTTATTGATTGTAGAGGTTAAGTGGTGTGGTCAATAGCCGCACGGTTGCAGCCGCACGGTTGCAGCGAGACAACGGGATTCTACGGAAAAGTGCCAGCTTGCCGCGTTGGTGTGAGCTGGTTCGGTGGTGTGTGTCTACCATCCCCATCCGCCGCCAATGCCGCCCCATCCGCCGATGCCACCCCAGCCACCGCAGCCACCCCAGCCGCCGCAGCCTCCCCAGCCACCCCACGGGCCTCCCCATCCGAAGCCGCGACCGAACCATTCCTGCTTCTTGTTGGCGTCCTTGGCGTTAGCGTCGGCGTTGGCGACCTCTTTGGCGGCAGTAGGGTCCGCGGCAGCAAGAGCAGTGGGTTGTTGCGCGTTGTGCTCGGCGGCGCCAGCGGCAGGCGCGGCAGCGTCGGGTGTGGCAGGTTCAGGCGCGGCGAGAGCCCTGAGAGCCGGCTGGTAGTCGTTGGCGGATGCGACGGCCGCTACGGTGACGAGCGTGGTGACGGCGAGCGCAGTGAACTTCATGGCGGTCCGTGTAGTGATGGTGTGGGTCGGTACTGGCTTGGTCGCGCTTTGTGCGGAAGAAGGCAAGTTGGTTTGTGAGCTGAGCGTCGATGAAGACGGCGCTGGTGGTCTGCTTGTGTCACGTACGGTGGTGGACCTGGAGCGTATCGAGTAGCGGAGAAAAGTCTGCGGTTTCGCTTGTCGCGCGCGGTCGTAGCTGAGGTTTGGCGTGATGTGGGTCGGTACTGGCTTGGTCGCGCTTTGTGCGGAAGAAGGCAAGTTGGTTTGTGAGCTGAGTGTCGACGAGGACGACGCTGGTGGTCTGCTTGTGTCACGTACGGTGGTGGACCTGGAGCGTATCGAGTAGCGGAGAAAAGTCTGCGGTCTCGCTTGTCGCGCGCGGTCGTAGCTGAGGTTTGGCGTGATGCTGATGGATGTCTTTTTCGTTTTGGTCGATCGACTATTGCTAGACGTCGGCTACGCGCGCTGCATGCTGTCACGCGTGGAAGCGCGAAGTAGCCAAAGGGAGGTTTGCTCTTCATTGTTGAGGGATGTGTTGTACTTCGGTGCCGTGGCCATGGCCGTGACCATGGTCGTGGTCGTGGTTACGACTAAATGGTGCAGGTGAAGATGGTTGGTGAACGTGGTGAAGATGGTTGGCGTAGGTGGTGGAATGAAGGTGGTCGTGCCGATAAGAAGACGGCCGGTGATGTTGGCGTCGTTCGCTATGGACACACATGAATGCACGAACAGTATCAACACACAAGGCAAGTGGAGACGAGAAACGCCTAACAGAACGAGTGGAACGAAGTAGACGCGGCTGGTGGCAAGTGCCGTCCGAGCAAAGTGTTATTGATTGTAGAGGTTAAGTGGTGTGGTCAATAGCCGCACGGTTGCAGCCGCACGGTTGCAGCGAGACAACGGGATTCTACGGAAAAGTGCCAGCTTGCCGCGTTGGTGTGAGCTGGTTCGGTGGTGTGTGTCTACCATCCCCATCCGCCGCCAATGCCGCCCCATCCGCCGATGCCACCCCAGCCACCGCAGCCACCCCAGCCGCCGCAGCCTCCCCAGCCACCCCACGGGCCTCCCCATCCGAAGCCGCGACCGAACCATTCCTGCTTCTTGTTGGCGTCCTTGGCGTTAGCGTCGGCGTTGGCGACCTCTTTGGCGGCAGTAGGGTCCGCGGCAGCAAGAGCAGTGGGTTGTTGCGCGTTGTGCTCGGCGGCGCCAGCGGCAGGCGCGGCAGCGTCGGGTGTGGCAGGTTCAGGCGCGGCGAGAGCCCTGAGAGCCGGCTGGTAGTCGTTGGCGGATGCGACGGCCGCTACGGTGACGAGCGTGGTGACGGCGAGCGCAGTGAACTTCATGGCGGTCCGTGTAGTGATGGTGTGGGTCGGTACTGGCTTGGTCGCGCTTTGTGCGGAAGAAGGCAAGTTGGTTTGTGAGCTGAGCGTCGATGAAGACGGCGCTGGTGGTCTGCTTGTGTCACGTACGGTGGTGGACCTGGAGCGTATCGAGTAGCGGAGAAAAGTCTGCGGTCTCGCTTGTCGCGCGCGGTCGTAGCTGAGGTTTGGCGTGATGCTGATGGATGTCTTTTTCGTTTTGGTCGATCGACTATTGCTAGACGTCGGCTACGCGCGCTGCATGCTGTCACGCGTGGAAGCGCGAAGTAGCCAAAGGGAGGTTTGCTCTTCATTGTTGAGGGATGTGTTGTACTTCGGTGCCGTGGCCATGGCCGTGACCATGGTCGTGGTCGTGGTTACGACTAAATGGTGCAGGTGAAGATGGTTGGTGAACGTGGTGAAGATGGTTGGCGTAGGTGGTGGAATGAAGGTGGTCGTGCCGATAAGAAGACGGCCGGTGATGTTGGCGTCGTTCGCTATGGACACACATGAATGCACGAACAGTATCAACACACAAGGCAAGTGGAGACGAGAAACGCCTAACAGAACGAGTGGAACGAAGTAGACGCGGCTGGTGGCAAGTGCCGTCCGAGCAAAGTGTTATTGATTGTAGAGGTTAAGTGGTGTGGTCAATAGCCGCACGGTTGCAGCCGCACGGTTGCAGCGAGACAACGGGATTCTACGGAAAAGTGCCAGCTTGCCGCGTTGGTGTGAGCTGGTTCGGTGGTGTGTGTCTACCATCCCCATCCGCCGCCAATGCCGCCCCATCCGCCGATGCCACCCCAGCCACCGCAGCCACCCCAGCCGCCGCAGCCTCCCCAGCCACCCCACGGGCCTCCCCATCCGAAGCCGCGACCGAACCATTCCTGCTTCTTGTTGGCGTCCTTGGCGTCCTTGGCGTTAGCGTCGGCGTTGGCGACCTCTTTGGCGGCAGTAGGGTCCGCGGCAGCAAGAGCAGTGGGTTGTTGCGCGTTGTGCTCGGCGGCGCCAGCGGCAGGCGCGGCAGCGTCGGGTGTGGCAGGTTCAGGCGCGGCGAGAGCCCTGAGAGCCGGCTGGTAGTCGTTGGCGGATGCGACGGCCGCTACGGTGACGAGCGTGGTGACGGCGAGCGCAGTGAACTTCATGGCGGTCCGTGTAGTGATGGTGTGGGTCGGTACTGGCTTGGTCGCGCTTTGTGCGGAAGAAGGCAAGTTGGTTTGTGAGCTGAGCGTCGATGAAGACGGCGCTGGTGGTCTGCTTGTGTCACGTACGGTGGTGGACCTGGAGCGTATCGAGTAGCGGAGAAAAGTCTGCGGTCTCGCTTGTCGCGCGCGGTCGTAGCTGAGGTTTGGCGTGATGTGGGTCGGTACTGGCTTGGTCGCGCTTTGTGCGGAAGAAGGCAAGTTGGTTTGTGAGCTGAGTGTCGACGAGGACGACGCTGGTGGTCTGCTTGTGTCACGTACGGTGGTGGACCTGGAGCGTATCGAGTAGCGGAGAAAAGTCTGCGGTCTCGCTTGTCGCGCGCGGTCGTAGCTGAGGTTTGGCGTGATGCTGATGGATGTCTTTTTCGTTTTGGTCGATCGACTATTGCTAGACGTCGGCTACGCGCGCTGCATGCTGTCACGCGTGGAAGCGAAGTAGCCAAAGGGAGGTTTGCTCTTCATTGTTGAGGGATGTGTTGTACTTCGGTGCCGTGGCCATGGCCGTGACCATGGTCGTGGTCGTGGTTACGACTAAATGGTGCAGGTGAAGATGGTTGGTGAACGTGGTGAAGATGGTTGGCGTAGGTGGTGGAATGAAGGTGGTCGTGCCGATAAGAAGACGGCCGGTGATGTTGGCGTCGTTCGCTATGGACACACATGAATGCACGAACAGTATCAACACACAAGGCAAGTGGAGACGAGAAACGCCTAACAGAACGAGTGGAACGAAGTAGACGCGGCTGGTGGCAAGTGCCGTCCGAGCAAAGTGTTGTTGATTGTAGAGGTTAAGTGGTGTGGTCAATAGCCGCACGGTTGCAGCCGCACGGTTGCAGCGAGACAACGGGATTCTACGGAAAAGTGCCAGCTTGCCGCGTTGGTGTGAGCTGGTTCGGTGGTGTGTGTCTACCATCCCCATCCGCCGCCAATGCCGCCCCATCCGCCGATGCCACCCCAGCCACCCCAGCCGCCGCAGCCTCCCCAGCCACCCCACGGGCCTCCCCATCCGAAGCCGCGACCGAACCATTCCTGCTTCTTGTTGGCGTCCTTGGCGTTAGCGTCGGCGTTGGCGACCTCTTTGGCGGCAGTAGGGTCCGCGGCAGCAAGAGCAGTGGGTTGTTGCGCGTTGTGCTCGGCGGCGCCAGCGGCAGGCGCGGCAGCGTCGGGTGTGGCAGGTTCAGGCGCGGCGAGAGCCCTGAGAGCCGGCTGGTAGTCGTTGGCGGATGCGACGGCCGCTACGGTGACGAGCGTGGTGACGGCGAGCGCAGTGAACTTCATGGCGGTCCGTGTAGTGATGGTGTGGGTCGGTACTGGCTTGGTCGCGCTTTGTGCGGAAGAAGGCAAGTTGGTTTGTGAGCTGAGCGTCGATGAAGACGGCGCTGGTGGTCTGCTTGTGTCACGTACGGTGGTGGACCTGGAGCGTATCGAGTAGCGGAGAAAAGTCTGCGGTCTCGCTTGTCGCGCGCGGTCGTAGCTGAGGTTTGGCGTGATGTGGGTCGGTACTGGCTTGGTCGCGCTTTGTGCGGAAGAAGGCAAGTTGGTTTGTGAGCTGAGTGTCGACGAGGACGACGCTGGTGGTCTGCTTGTGTCACGTACGGTGGTGGACCTGGAGCGTATCGAGTAGCGGAGAAAAGTCTGCGGTCTCGCTTGTCGCGCGCGGTCGTAGCTGAGGTTTGGCGTGATGCTGATGGATGTCTTTTTCGTTTTGGTCGATCGACTATTGCTAGACGTCGGCTACGCGCGCTGCATGCTGTCACGCGTGGAAGCGCGAAGTAGCCAAAGGGAGGTTTGCTCTTCATTGTTGAGGGATGTGTTGTACTTCGGTGCCGTGGCCATGGCCGTGACCATGGTCGTGGTCGTGGTTACGACTAAATGGTGCAGGTGAAGATGGTTGGTGAACGTGGTGAAGATGGTTGGCGTAGGTGGTGGAATGAAGGTGGTCGTGCCGATAAGAAGACGGCCGGTGATGTTGGCGTCGTTCGCTATGGACACACATGAATGCACGAACAGTATCAACACACAAGGCAAGTGGAGACGAGAAACGCCTAACAGAACGAGTGGAACGAAGTAGACGCGGCTGGTGGCAAGTGCCGTCCGAGCAAAGTGTTATTGATTGTAGAGGTTAAGTGGTGTGGTCAATAGCCGCACGGTTGCAGCCGCACGGTTGCAGCGAGACAACGGGATTCTACGGAAAAGTGCCAGCTTGCCGCGTTGGTGTGAGCTGGTTCGGTGGTGTGTGTCTACCATCCCCATCCGCCGCCAATGCCGCCCCATCCGCCGATGCCACCCCAGCCACCGCAGCCACCCCAGCCGCCGCAGCCTCCCCAGCCACCCCACGGGCCTCCCCATCCGAAGCCGCGACCGAACCATTCCTGCTTCTTGTTGGCGTCCTTGGCGTCCTTGGCGTTAGCGTCGGCGTTGGCGACCTCTTTGGCGGCAGTAGGGTCCGCGGCAGCAAGAGCAGTGGGTTGTTGCGCGTTGTGCTCGGCGGCGCCAGCGGCAGGCGCGGCAGCGTCGGGTGTGGCAGGTTCAGGCGCGGCGAGAGCCCTGAGAGCCGGCTGGTAGTCGTTGGCGGATGCGACGGCCGCTACGGTGACGAGCGTGGTGACGGCGAGCGCAGTGAACTTCATGGCGGTCCGTGTAGTGATGGTGTGGGTCGGTACTGGCTTGGTCGCGCTTTGTGCGGAAGAAGGCAAGTTGGTTTGTGAGCTGAGCGTCGATGAAGACGGCGCTGGTGGTCTGCTTGTGTCACGTACGGTGGTGGACCTGGAGCGTATCGAGTAGCGGAGAAAAGTCTGCGGTCTCGCTTGTCGCGCGCGGTCGTAGCTGAGGTTTGGCGTGATGCTGATGGATGTCTTTTTCGTTTTGGTCGATCGACTATTGCTAGACGTCGGCTACGCGCGCTGCATGCTGTCACGCGTGGAAGCGCGAAGTAGCCAAAGGGAGGTTTGCTCTTCATTGTTGAGGGATGTGTTGTACTTCGGTGCCGTGGCCATGGCCGTGACCATGGTCGTGGTCGTGGTTACGACTAAATGGTGCAGGTGAAGATGGTTGGTGAACGTGGTGAAGATGGTTGGCGTAGGTGGTGGAATGAAGGTGGTCGTGCCGATAAGAAGACGGCCGGTGATGTTGGCGTCGTTCGCTATGGACACACATGAATGCACGAACAGTATCAACACACAAGGCAAGTGGAGACGAGAAACGCCTAACAGAACGAGTGGAACGAAGTAGACGCGGCTGGTGGCAAGTGCCGTCCGAGCAAAGTGTTATTGATTGTAGAGGTTAAGTGGTGTGGTCAATAGCCGCACGGTTGCAGCCGCACGGTTGCAGCGAGACAACGGGATTCTACGGAAAAGTGCCAGCTTGCCGCGTTGGTGTGAGCTGGTTCGGTGGTGTGTGTCTACCATCCCCATCCGCCGCCAATGCCGCCCCATCCGCCGATGCCACCCCAGCCACCGCAGCCACCCCAGCCGCCGCAGCCTCCCCAGCCACCCCACGGGCCTCCCCATCCGAAGCCGCGACCGAACCATTCCTGCTTCTTGTTGGCGTCCTTGGCGTCCTTGGCGTTAGCGTCGGCGTTGGCGACCTCTTTGGCGGCAGTAGGGTCCGCGGCAGCAAGAGCAGTGGGTTGTTGCGCGTTGTGCTCGGCGGCGCCAGCGGCAGGCGCGGCAGCGTCGGGTGTGGCAGGTTCAGGCGCGGCGAGAGCCCTGAGAGCCGGCTGGTAGTCGTTGGCGGATGCGACGGCCGCTACGGTGACGAGCGTGGTGACGGCGAGCGCAGTGAACTTCATGGCGGTCCGTGTAGTGATGGTGTGGGTCGGTACTGGCTTGGTCGCGCTTTGTGCGGAAGAAGGCAAGTTGGTTTGTGAGCTGAGTGTCGATGAAGACGGCGCTGGTGGTCTGCTTGTGTCACGTACGGTGGTGGACCTGGAGCGTATCGAGTAGCGGAGAAAAGTCTGCGGTCTCGCTTGTCGCGCGCGGTCGTAGCTGAGGTTTGGCGTGATGCTGATGGATGTCTTTTTCGTTTTGGTCGATCGACTATTGCTAGACGTCGGCTACGCGCGCTGCATGCTGTCACGCGTGGAAGCGCGAAGTAGCCAAAGGGAGGTTTGCTCTTCATTGTTGAGGGATGTGTTGTACTTCGGTGCCGTGGCCATGGCCGTGACCATGGTCGTGGTCGTGGTTACGACTAAATGGTGCAGGTGAAGATGGTTGGTGAACGTGGTGAAGATGGTTGGCGTAGGTGGTGGAATGAAGGTGGTCGTGCCGATAAGAAGACGGCCGGTGATGTTGGCGTCGTTCGCTATGGACACACATGAATGCACGAACAGTATCAACACACAAGGCAAGTGGAGACGAGAAACGCCTAACAGAACGAGTGGAACGAAGTAGACGCGGCTGGTGGCAAGTGCCGTCCGAGCAAAGTGTTATTGATTGTAGAGGTTAAGTGGTGTGGTCAATAGCCGCACGGTTGCAGCCGCACGGTTGCAGCGAGACAACGGGATTCTACGGAAAAGTGCCAGCTTGCCGCGTTGGTGTGAGCTGGTTCGGTGGTGTGTGTCTACCATCCCCATCCGCCGCCAATGCCGCCCCATCCGCCGATGCCACCCCAGCCACCGCAGCCACCCCAGCCGCCGCAGCCTCCCCAGCCACCCCACGGGCCTCCCCATCCGAAGCCGCGACCGAACCATTCCTGCTTCTTGTTGGCGTCCTTGGCGTTGGCGTTAGCGTCGGCGTTGGCGACCTCTTTGGCGGCAGTAGGGTCCGCGGCAGCAAGAGCAGTGGGTTGTTGCGCGTTGTGCTCGGCGGCGCCAGCGGCAGGCGCGGCAGCGTCGGGTGTGGCAGGTTCAGGCGCGGCGAGAGCCCTGAGAGCCGGCTGGTAGTCGTTGGCGGATGCGACGGCCGCTACGGTGACGAGCGTGGTGACGGCGAGCGCAGTGAACTTCATGGCGGTCCGTGTAGTGATGGTGTGGGTCGGTACTGGCTTGGTCGCGCTTTGTGCGGAAGAAGGCAAGTTGGTTTGTGAGCTGAGCGTCGATGAAGACGGCGCTGGTGGTCTGCTTGTGTCACGTACGGTGGTGGACCTGGAGCGTATCGAGTAGCGGAGAAAAGTCTGCGGTCTCGCTTGTCGCGCGCGGTCGTAGCTGAGGTTTGGCGTGATGCTGATGGATGTCTTTTTCGTTTTGGTCGATCGACTATTGCTAGACGTCGGCTACGCGCGCTGCATGCTGTCACGCGTGGAAGCGCGAAGTAGCCAAAGGGAGGTTTGCTCTTCATTGTTGAGGGATGTGTTGTACTTCGGTGCCGTGGCCATGGCCGTGACCATGGTCGTGGTCGTGGTTACGACTAAATGGTGCAGGTGAAGATGGTTGGTGAACGTGGTGAAGATGGTTGGCGTAGGTGGTGGAATGAAGGTGGTCGTGCCGATAAGAAGACGGCCGGTGATGTTGGCGTCGTTCGCTATGGACACACATGAATGCACGAACAGTATCAACACACAAGGCAAGTGGAGACGAGAAACGCCTAACAGAACGAGTGGAACGAAGTAGACGCGGCTGGTGGCAAGTGCCGTCCGAGCAAAGTGTTATTGATTGTAGAGGTTAAGTGGTGTGGTCAATAGCCGCACGGTTGCAGCCGCACGGTTGCAGCGAGACAACGGGATTCTACGGAAAAGTGCCAGCTTGCCGCGTTGGTGTGAGCTGGTTCGGTGGTGTGTGTCTACCATCCCCATCCGCCGCCAATGCCGCCCCATCCGCCGATGCCACCCCAGCCACCGCAGCCACCCCAGCCGCCGCAGCCTCCCCAGCCACCCCACGGGCCTCCCCATCCGAAGCCGCGACCGAACCATTCCTGCTTCTTGTTGGCGTCCTTGGCGTTAGCGTCGGCGTTCGGCGTTGGCGACCTCTTTGGCGGCAGTAGGGTCCGCGGCAGCAAGAGCAGTGGGTTGTTGCGCGTTGTGCTCGGCGGCGCCAGCGGCAGGCGCGGCAGCGTCGGGTGTGGCAGGTTCAGGCGCGGCGAGAGCCCTGAGAGCCGGCTGGTAGTCGTTGGCGGATGCGACGGCCGCTACGGTGACGAGCGTGGTGACGGCGAGCGCAGTGAACTTCATGGCGGTCCGTGTAGTGATGGTGTGGGTCGGTACTGGCTTGGTCGCGCTTTGTGCGGAAGAAGGCAAGTTGGTTTGTGAGCTGAGTGTCGATGAAGACGGCGCTGGTGGTCTGCTTGTGTCACGTACGGTGGTGGACCTGGAGCGTATCGAGTAGCGGAGAAAAGTCTGCGGTCTCGCTTGTCGCGCGCGGTCGTAGCTGAGGTTTGGCGTGATGCTGATGGATGTCTTTTTCGTTTTGGTCGATCGACTATTGCTAGACGTCGGCTACGCGCGCTGCATGCTGTCACGCGTGGAAGCGCGAAGTAGCCAAAGGGAGGTTTGCTCTTCATTGTTGAGGGATGTGTTGTACTTCGGTGCCGTGGCCATGGCCGTGACCATGGTCGTGGTCGTGGTTACGACTAAATGGTGCAGGTGAAGATGGTTGGTGAACGTGGTGAAGATGGTTGGCGTAGGTGGTGGAATGAAGGTGGTCGTGCCGATAAGAAGACGGCCGGTGATGTTGGCGTCGTTCGCTATGGACACACATGAATGCACGAACAGTATCAACACACAAGGCAAGTGGAGACGAGAAACGCCTAACAGAACGAGTGGAACGAAGTAGACGCGGCTGGTGGCAAGTGCCGTCCGAGCAAAGTGTTATTGATTGTAGAGGTTAAGTGGTGTGGTCAATAGCCGCACGGTTGCAGCCGCACGGTTGCAGCGAGACAACGGGATTCTACGGAAAAGTGCCAGCTTGCCGCGTTGGTGTGAGCTGGTTCGGTGGTGTGTGTCTACCATCCCCATCCGCCGCCAATGCCGCCCCATCCGCCGATGCCACCCCAGCCACCGCAGCCACCCCAGCCGCCGCAGCCTCCCCAGCCACCCCACGGGCCTCCCCATCCGAAGCCGCGACCGAACCATTCCTGCTTCTTGTTGGCGTCCTTGGCGTTAGCGTCGGCGTTGGCGTTGGCGACCTCTTTGGCGGCAGTAGGGTCCGCGGCAGCAAGAGCAGTGGGTTGTTGCGCGTTGTGCTCGGCGGCGCCAGCGGCAGGCGCGGCAGCGTCGGGTGTGGCAGGTTCAGGCGCGGCGAGAGCCCTGAGAGCCGGCTGGTAGTCGTTGGCGGATGCGACGGCCGCTACGGTGACGAGCGTGGTGACGGCGAGCGCAGTGAACTTCATGGCGGTCCGTGTAGTGATGGTGTGGGTCGGTACTGGCTTGGTCGCGCTTTGTGCGGAAGAAGGCAAGTTGGTTTGTGAGCTGAGCGTCGATGAAGACGGCGCTGGTGGTCTGCTTGTGTCACGTACGGTGGTGGACCTGGAGCGTATCGAGTAGCGGAGAAAAGTCTGCGGTCTCGCTTGTCGCGCGCGGTCGTAGCTGAGGTTTGGCGTGATGCTGATGGATGTCTTTTTCGTTTTGGTCGATCGACTATTGCTAGACGTCGGCTACGCGCGCTGCATGCTGTCACGCGTGGAAGCGCGAAGTAGCCAAAGGGAGGTTTGCTCTTCATTGTTGAGGGATGTGTTGTACTTCGGTGCCGTGGCCATGGCCGTGACCATGGTCGTGGTCGTGGTTACGACTAAATGGTGCAGGTGAAGATGGTTGGTGAACGTGGTGAAGATGGTTGGCGTAGGTGGTGGAATGAAGGTGGTCGTGCCGATAAGAAGACGGCCGGTGATGTTGGCGTCGTTCGCTATGGACACACATGAATGCACGAACAGTATCAACACACAAGGCAAGTGGAGACGAGAAACGCCTAACAGAACGAGTGGAACGAAGTAGACGCGGCTGGTGGCAAGTGCCGTCCGAGCAAAGTGTTATTGATTGTAGAGGTTAAGTGGTGTGGTCAATAGCCGCACGGTTGCAGCCGCACGGTTGCAGCGAGACAACGGGATTCTACGGAAAAGTGCCAGCTTGCCGCGTTGGTGTGAGCTGGTTCGGTGGTGTGTGTCTACCATCCCCATCCGCCGCCAATGCCGCCCCATCCGCCGATGCCACCCCAGCCACCGCAGCCACCCCAGCCGCCGCAGCCTCCCCAGCCACCCCACGGGCCTCCCCATCCGAAGCCGCGACCGAACCATTCCTGCTTCTTGTTGGCGTCCTTGGCGTTAGCGTCGGCGTTGGCGACCTCTTTGGCGGCAGTAGGGTCCGCGGCAGCAAGAGCAGTGGGTTGTTGCGCGTTGTGCTCGGCGGCGCCAGCGGCAGGCGCGGCAGCGTCGGGTGTGGCAGGTTCAGGCGCGGCGAGAGCCCTGAGAGCCGGCTGGTAGTCGTTGGCGGATGCGACGGCCGCTACGGTGACGAGCGTGGTGACGGCGAGCGCAGTGAACTTCATGGCGGTCCGTGTAGTGATGGTGTGGGTCGGTACTGGCTTGGTCGCGCTTTGTGCGGAAGAAGGCAAGTTGGTTTGTGAGCTGAGCGTCGATGAAGACGGCGCTGGTGGTCTGCTTGTGTCACGTACGGTGGTGGACCTGGAGCGTATCGAGTAGCGGAGAAAAGTCTGCGGTCTCGCTTGTCGCGCGCGGTCGTAGCTGAGGTTTGGCGTGATGCTGATGGATGTCTTTTTCGTTTTGGTCGATCGACTATTGCTAGACGTCGGCTACGCGCGCTGCATGCTGTCACGCGTGGAAGCGCGAAGTAGCCAAAGGGAGGTTTGCTCTTCATTGTTGAGGGATGTGTTGTACTTCGGTGCCGTGGCCATGGCCGTGACCATGGTCGTGGTCGTGGTTACGACTAAATGGTGCAGGTGAAGATGGTTGGTGAACGTGGTGAAGATGGTTGGCGTAGGTGGTGGAATGAAGGTGGTCGTGCCGATAAGAAGACGGCCGGTGATGTTGGCGTCGTTCGCTATGGACACACATGAATGCACGAACAGTATCAACACACAAGGCAAGTGGAGACGAGAAACGCCTAACAGAACGAGTGGAACGAAGTAGACGCGGCTGGTGGCAAGTGCCGTCCGAGCAAAGTGTTATTGATTGTAGAGGTTAAGTGGTGTGGTCAATAGCCGCACGGTTGCAGCCGCACGGTTGCAGCGAGACAACGGGATTCTACGGAAAAGTGCCAGCTTGCCGCGTTGGTGTGAGCTGGTTCGGTGGTGTGTGTCTACCATCCCCATCCGCCGCCAATGCCGCCCCATCCGCCGATGCCACCCCAGCCACCGCAGCCACCCCAGCCGCCGCAGCCTCCCCAGCCACCCCACGGGCCTCCCCATCCGAAGCCGCGACCGAACCATTCCTGCTTCTTGTTGGCGTCCTTGGCGTTAGCGTCGGCGTTGGCGACCTCTTTGGCGGCAGTAGGGTCCGCGGCAGCAAGAGCAGTGGGTTGTTGCGCGTTGTGCTCGGCGGCGCCAGCGGCAGGCGCGGCAGCGTCGGGTGTGGCAGGTTCAGGCGCGGCGAGAGCCCTGAGAGCCGGCTGGTAGTCGTTGGCGGATGCGACGGCCGCTACGGTGACGAGCGTGGTGACGGCGAGCGCAGTGAACTTCATGGCGGTCCGTGTAGTGATGGTGTGGGTCGGTACTGGCTTGGTCGCGCTTTGTGCGGAAGAAGGCAAGTTGGTTTGTGAGCTGAGCGTCGATGAAGACGGCGCTGGTGGTCTGCTTGTGTCACGTACGGTGGTGGACCTGGAGCGTATCGAGTAGCGGAGAAAAGTCTGCGGTCTCGCTTGTCGCGCGCGGTCGTAGCTGAGGTTTGGCGTGATGCTGATGGATGTCTTTTTCGTTTTGGTCGATCGACTATTGCTAGACGTCGGCTACGCGCGCTGCATGCTGTCACGCGTGGAAGCGCGAAGTAGCCAAAGGGAGGTTTGCTCTTCATTGTTGAGGGATGTGTTGTACTTCGGTGCCGTGGCCATGGCCGTGACCATGGTCGTGGTCGTGGTTACGACTAAATGGTGCAGGTGAAGATGGTTGGTGAACGTGGTGAAGATGGTTGGCGTAGGTGGTGGAATGAAGGTGGTCGTGCCGATAAGAAGACGGCCGGTGATGTTGGCGTCGTTCGCTATGGACACACATGAATGCACGAACAGTATCAACACACAAGGCAAGTGGAGACGAGAAACGCCTAACAGAACGAGTGGAACGAAGTAGACGCGGCTGGTGGCAAGTGCCGTCCGAGCAAAGTGTTATTGATTGTAGAGGTTAAGTGGTGTGGTCAATAGCCGCACGGTTGCAGCCGCACGGTTGCAGCGAGACAACGGGATTCTACGGAAAAGTGCCAGCTTGCCGCGTTGGTGTGAGCTGGTTCGGTGGTGTGTGTCTACCATCCCCATCCGCCGCCAATGCCGCCCCATCCGCCGATGCCACCCCAGCCACCGCAGCCACCCCAGCCGCCGCAGCCTCCCCAGCCACCCCACGGGCCTCCCCATCCGAAGCCGCGACCGAACCATTCCTGCTTCTTGTTGGCGTCCTTGGCGTTAGCGTCGGCGTTGGCGACCTCTTTGGCGGCAGTAGGGTCCGCGGCAGCAAGAGCAGTGGGTTGTTGCGCGTTGTGCTCGGCGGCGCCAGCGGCAGGCGCGGCAGCGTCGGGTGTGGCAGGTTCAGGCGCGGCGAGAGCCCTGAGAGCCGGCTGGTAGTCGTTGGCGGATGCGACGGCCGCTACGGTGACGAGCGTGGTGACGGCGAGCGCAGTGAACTTCATGGCGGTCCGTGTAGTGATGGTGTGGGTCGGCTGACTGGCTGGTGGTCGCGTCACGTTGGTGGTGCGAGAAGAAGGCAGCTGAGTTGCGTTTGTGAGCTGCGTCGATGAAGACGGCGCTGGTGGTCTGCTTGTGTCACGTACGGTGGTGGACCTGGAGCGTATCGAGTAGCGGAGAAAAGTCTGCGGTCTCGCTTGTCGCGCGCGGTCGTAGCTGAGGTTTGGCGTGATGCTGATGGATGTCTTTTTCGTTTTGGTCGATCGACTATTGCTAGACGTCGGCTACGCGCGCTGCATGCTGTCACGCGTGGAAGCGCGAAGTAGCCAAAGGGAGGTTTGCTCTTCATTGTTGAGGGATGTGTTGTACTTCGGTGCCGTGGCCATGGCCGTGACCATGGTCGTGGTCGTGGTTACGACTAAATGGTGCAGGTGAAGATGGTTGGTGAACGTGGTGAAGATGGTTGGCGTAGGTGGTGGAATGAAGGTGGTCGTGCCGATAAGAAGACGGCCGGTGATGTTGGCGTCGTTCGCTATGGACACACATGAATGCACGAACAGTATCAACACACAAGGCAAGTGGAGACGAGAAACGCCTAACAGAACGAGTGGAACGAAGTAGACGCGGCTGGTGGCAAGTGCCGTCCGAGCAAAGTGTTATTGATTGTAGAGGTTAAGTGGTGTGGTCAATAGCCGCACGGTTGCAGCCGCACGGTTGCAGCGAGACAACGGGATTCTACGGAAAAGTGCCAGCTTGCCGCGTTGGTGTGAGCTGGTTCGGTGGTGTGTGTCTACCATCCCCATCCGCCGCCAATGCCGCCCCATCCGCCGATGCCACCCCAGCCACCGCAGCCACCCCAGCCGCCGCAGCCTCCCCAGCCACCCCACGGGCCTCCCCATCCGAAGCCGCGACCGAACCATTCCTGCTTCTTGTTGGCGTCCTTGGCGTTAGCGTCGGCGTTGGCGACCTCTTTGGCGGCAGTAGGGTCCGCGGCAGCAAGAGCAGTGGGTTGTTGCGCGTTGTGCTCGGCGGCGCCAGCGGCAGGCGCGGCAGCGTCGGGTGTGGCAGGTTCAGGCGCGGCGAGAGCCCTGAGAGCCGGCTGGTAGTCGTTGGCGGATGCGACGGCCGCTACGGTGACGAGCGTGGTGACGGCGAGCGCAGTGAACTTCATGGCGGTCCGTGTAGTGATGGTGTGGGTCGGTACTGGCTTGGTCGCGCTTTGTGCGGAAGAAGGCAAGTTGGTTTGTGAGCTGAGCGTCGATGAAGACGGCGCTGGTGGTCTGCTTGTGTCACGTACGGTGGTGGACCTGGAGCGTATCGAGTAGCGGAGAAAAGTCTGCGGTCTCGCTTGTCGCGCGCGGTCGTAGCTGAGGTTTGGCGTGATGCTGATGGATGTCTTTTTCGTTTTGGTCGATCGACTATTGCTAGACGTCGGCTACGCGCGCTGCATGCTGTCACGCGTGGAAGCGCGAAGTAGCCAAAGGGAGGTTTGCTCTTCATTGTTGAGGGATGTGTTGTACTTCGGTGCCGTGGCCATGGCCGTGACCATGGTCGTGGTCGTGGTTACGACTAAATGGTGCAGGTGAAGATGGTTGGTGAACGTGGTGAAGATGGTTGGCGTAGGTGGTGGAATGAAGGTGGTCGTGCCGATAAGAAGACGGCCGGTGATGTTGGCGTCGTTCGCTATGGACACACATGAATGCACGAACAGTATCAACACACAAGGCAAGTGGAGACGAGAAACGCCTAACAGAACGAGTGGAACGAAGTAGACGCGGCTGGTGGCAAGTGCCGTCCGAGCAAAGTGTTGTTGATTGTAGAGGTTAAGTGGTGTGGTCAATAGCCGCACGGTTGCAGCCGCACGGTTGCAGCGAGACAACGGGATTCTACGGAAAAGTGCCAGCTTGCCGCGTTGGTGTGAGCTGGTTCGGTGGTGTGTGTCTACCATCCCCATCCGCCGCCAATGCCGCCCCATCCGCCGATGCCACCCCAGCCACCGCAGCCACCCCAGCCGCCGCAGCCTCCCCAGCCACCCCACGGGCCTCCCCATCCGAAGCCGCGACCGAACCATTCCTGCTTCTTGTTGGCGTCCTTGGCGTTAGCGTCGGCGTTGGCGTTGGCGACCTCTTTGGCGGCAGTAGGGTCCGCGGCAGCAAGAGCAGTGGGTTGTTGCGCGTTGTGCTCGGCGGCGCCAGCGGCAGGCGCGGCAGCGTCGGGTGTGGCAGGTTCAGGCGCGGCGAGAGCCCTGAGAGCCGGCTGGTAGTCGTTGGCGGATGCGACGGCCGCTACGGTGACGAGCGTGGTGACGGCGAGCGCAGTGAACTTCATGGCGGTCCGTGTAGTGATGGTGTGGGTCGGTACTGGCTTGGTCGCGCTTTGTGCGGAAGAAGGCAAGTTGGTTTGTGAGCTGAGCGTCGATGAAGACGGCGCTGGTGGTCTGCTTGTGTCACGTACGGTGGTGGACCTGGAGCGTATCGAGTAGCGGAGAAAAGTCTGCGGTCTCGCTTGTCGCGCGCGGTCGTAGCTGAGGTTTGGCGTGATGCTGATGGATGTCTTTTTCGTTTTGGTCGATCGACTATTGCTAGACGTCGGCTACGCGCGCTGCATGCTGTCACGCGTGGAAGCGCGAAGTAGCCAAAGGGAGGTTTGCTCTTCATTGTTGAGGGATGTGTTGTACTTCGGTGCCGTGGCCATGGCCGTGACCATGGTCGTGGTCGTGGTTACGACTAAATGGTGCAGGTGAAGATGGTTGGTGAACGTGGTGAAGATGGTTGGCGTAGGTGGTGGAATGAAGGTGGTCGTGCCGATAAGAAGACGGCCGGTGATGTTGGCGTCGTTCGCTATGGACACACATGAATGCACGAACAGTATCAACACACAAGGCAAGTGGAGACGAGAAACGCCTAACAGAACGAGTGGAACGAAGTAGACGCGGCTGGTGGCAAGTGCCGTCCGAGCAAAGTGTTGTTGATTGTAGAGGTTAAGTGGTGTGGTCAATAGCCGCACGGTTGCAGCCGCACGGTTGCAGCGAGACAACGGGATTCTACGGAAAAGTGCCAGCTTGCCGCGTTGGTGTGAGCTGGTTCGGTGGTGTGTGTCTACCATCCCCATCCGCCGCCAATGCCGCCCCATCCGCCGATGCCACCCCAGCCACCGCAGCCTCCCCAGCCACCCCACGGGCCTCCCCATCCGAAGCCGCGACCGAACCATTCCTGCTTCTTGTTGGCGTCCTTGGCGTTAGCGTCGGCGTTGGCGTTGGCGACCTCTTTGGCGGCAGTAGGGTCCGCGGCAGCAAGAGCAGTGGGTTGTTGCGCGTTGTGCTCGGCGGCGCCAGCGGCAGGCGCGGCAGCGTCGGGTGTGGCAGGTTCAGGCGCGGCGAGAGCCCTGAGAGCCGGCTGGTAGTCGTTGGCGGATGCGACGGCCGCTACGGTGACGAGCGTGGTGACGGCGAGCGCAGTGAACTTCATGGCGGTCCGTGTAGTGATGGTGTGGGTCGGTACTGGCTTGGTCGCGCTTTGTGCGGAAGAAGGCAAGTTGGTTTGTGAGCTGAGCGTCGATGAAGACGGCGCTGGTGGTCTGCTTGTGTCACGTACGGTGGTGGACCTGGAGCGTATCGAGTAGCGGAGAAAAGTCTGCGGTCTCGCTTGTCGCGCGGTCGTAGCTGAGGTTTGGCGTGATGCTGATGGATGTCTTTTTCGTTTTGGTCGATCGACTATTGCTAGACGCCGGCTGCGCTGCATGCATGCTGCACGCGTGGAAGCGCGAAGTAGCCAGGAGTTTGCTCTTCATTGTTGAGGGATGTGTTGTACTTCGGTGCCGTGGCCATGGCCGTGTGGTCGTGGTCGTGGTTACGACTAAATGGTGCAGGTGAAGATGGTTGGTGAACGTGGTGAAGATGGTTGGCGTAGGTGCATGGAATGAAGGTCGGTCGTGCCGATAAGAAGT